>ML677339.1:2979686-3000169 GCA_007922305.1 Dermatemys mawii
ATTAGAGATAACAAGCTGGTTCAGCCTCATTGGACTAACCTTGTTATCTCCCACCTGGTTCTTGCCTACCTATTTATACCTGTCCCTGGATACTTCCACTGCATGCATCTGACGAAGTGGGTATTAGCCCATGAAAGCTTATGCTCTAAAAAAATTTTAGTTAGTCTTTAAGGTGCCACAGGACTCTTTGTCATTTCAAGAGGAGACAAACCGTTTTGAGTTGTTTTTGGTTTGTTTGTTTGTTTGTAATTTTTGAATGAGGTTTGCTAACGGGCTCAAACTGCTCTTCAGAATGGAATGAACCTGCAGAGCAGAATTATAGAATCCTTAAAACAACAACAGAAACCTACCACCACCAATCAAAAAAGCAACCGGGATAGGATTCTGATCTCATACCAGATTTACATTGGTGTAAAGCTATTGACTAAAACAGTTGCTCTGGTTCAACTCGGAGTAGAATCAGGCCCACTGAGTTGATACTGGAAACATAGAAATCCATTCACATCTCACGAAAATTTTTGAAGATAATTCTGGTTATGGATCATACAACTTCTGTGTTTCTCTTCTGATTCTTGTGGTGTTGAAAATTGTTATATAAGAAGGTCTTTGGTGCTTAGGAGTTGGTCTGTTCTTTCTACTTTTTTCCTTATTTAAAGTAATAATCCTTTTTGTGATTTCATAATCCTTTCCATGATAACACATTGTGCTGTCATGAAATAATATTGCCGCAGTTGGGAATGAGCTGTAGGAATAGAGGAGCATCAGTCAAATACCCTCAGATATTATTATTTTTATGGACAATGCTGTTTTCTGGAAGTAGGGGTTACTTTATAGTATCTTATCAATAACACAGTAAAATTGTGTTAATGATTAGAAACTCCTTAGACTTTTAATCTAATTTTATTATCTTTAATTTTCCAAATCCAGTGTTTTGAACACACACAATAAACCATTCAAGTAAAAGTAGACAGTGCTTGACTGTGACATATCCTATTTATGTCAATGGGAATTCTGTACGTGGCTCAAGCACAATATATGACCCTTTGTAACAGCATATTATACAGAATAGTCCAACAACACAGTCATTCACATCTACTGCCAACAGAGGCCACTTCCTATATACAGTGAAACAGTTATTATTGTGTTAGATCTTCTGACAGGATTATGTGGTAAAATGCAGAGTTGGGGAGAAATGTAGATTCAAATCTGAAATCTTTACTCAAATTCTATGGATTATTAAAGAGCCTATGAGCTCATGGTAAATCCCTTCCAGTAAACTGCTGCTAACATTGTATCAGCCAAACTGTTCTGAGGAACATCTGAGACTTGTGGATCTAAGCCCCCTACAGGGCTCCGCTCCACTGGCAGCCTCAGCTCTTTCCATTAGCATCATTATTCATCTATGGCTGTTAGAGATAGTATATAATTAGGGTTAAAACTAGAGATGGGTTCAAATCAGAGGAGACTAAATCATGTAATTTGACAAAGTTCTGTGTAGGAGAGGTGCAGAGCCCTGCTACTCCTGAGAGAGATTGTGCCCCAGGATAGTGCAGACTGCTTCCCTAAATACATTGGCCCTGCAAGATTCGCTTCCCAGAGACAGCAAGGTCCAAGCAGTTTCTGCTTACAACAACTGCTAATGTGATCTGCCCTTGAGTCACACACATGAGAGGAGCCCTCCACATAATCTTCATTCACCTCCACAGGGGTAGATCATCATTTGGCCCTAAAATTTAGATCCAGATTCTAATCTGAAGCTAAACATCACCCAAGTATGGAAATGTGTGTTGGAGGCTGGCTCTGGCCCATTACTAGAATAAATGAGTGCATTATTGTTTCTAAAACCACAGTGATTCTTGTGGAACTCAGCAAAAGCCATTTGCCTTTTGGCTCATACATGTTTCTCACACCCCCTTTCTGCAGATTGTTTTACAATAGCCTTTACCCTTAAAAGAAGTGACAAAATGCAATTCTAAGCACTTTTTCTATACAAGAAATTATTGTCTCACAAGCATTAGAGAATGATATACGTTATGAGCAGAATTATTGTTATTGACAAGGAAAAAATTCTGATTTGTGGTTGACTGAGAACAGATATATGATAAACTAGTAAATGTTATGTTGCTTGTCTCATCATAGGTTAACAATATTGAAGGCCAGTGCAAGATCCAAAAATAACACACAGGAGTGAAGATTCCCAGTCTAACCAGTAAGTGATAAGTCCTCTATGCACTTTCAGAAAATATGCTTGGAAAATGTTTCTATGTATTAGGACAGTTAAGCTCTGGAATAGACTTTCAAGGGAGGATTTTAAGAACAGATTGGGCAAACACCTGTCAAAGATGGTCTAGGTTTACTTGGTCCTGCCTTGGTGTAGGGGGGCTGGACGTAAAGACTTCTCAAGGATCCTTCCAGCCCTATATTTCCATGATTCTATGTCAGCCTTTTTGTCCTGCATTTTGGGAAGCTGATTCAAAGACCACTGAAGTCAATGGTAATCTTTCAGTTGTCTGCACTGTGGGTTGGATAAGGCCATAAGAGCTCAGAATATAAACCTTGTATTTATAGACTTAATAGAATAGTGCAGCACTGATGAGTCTCTTACGAGTCTGTTTCCCAGCACTGAGTAAGATTTAGTGGATTTTAGTAACTCATCTGGGTTAACAGATCAAAGATAAGCCATTGCACATGTCCCTCTTACCTACTTTTTTGAGCTGTATTTTGTGGAGCCTGCTCAGACAATGAGAGGTTTAATAGTCTCCTGCTTTGTTTTCTCTTGCCTGCTCCTTTTTCATTTTCACTTCATCACTTCTAACACACACAGAACCGTAGGTTGGGGGAATGGAGAAGTACTCCTGATCTCTAAGGCCTTGCTTAGGCCGAATATTTGCAGTAACACTGTAGATATAGGCCAGCCTTTTTACCACTCGTTTGGACCCACTCCGAGCAGGGTGGGGAGGCATGGTGGTAAATACACCATAAGCCAGTCTTCATTAGAACTCCGACCATATTTAGCACTGATGGAGCCATGCTACTTCTTGAGCAACAATGGGAAAATTTCAGAAAATTCACACTGTTGACAAGGCCTTGAATTTTAGAAATTGGAATTTTTTATTTTCACTGCTTTGCAGCCAGCAGCGAAGGGCAGAAACCCATGGACTAGGCTGGGGATGAACTAGATAACCAAGACAATGGGACTTTTCAGTCTGCTGTATGAGTCCCAAGATGGATGCATTAAGGTTTAATGTTGGTGTGTCAGTCTCATTTCTGCACTGAATTAAAGAAATGATAGAATAATCCCACTTATGTTCCCATGACATGACTGTTTTCAGCCATATCTAGTTAGCTTCAGACTTTTGGCCCAAGACTGAGACTTTTGGGGATTTCTCAGGACTGGCTCCAAAATCTCAGGACTTTCAGTAAGACCATGACAGTGATGGAAGTCAACTGAGTGACGTGAGCTGTGGTTTTCAACCTTTTTTCATTTGAAGACCCCTAAAAAATTTCAAATGGCAGTGTGGACCCATTTGGAAATCTTAGACATTGAGGTCTGCAGACCATAAGTTGTAAACCACTGCCACAGAGAAGGAAGATAGAGCCCAAATTGGCTGCAGAGAGAACAGTTATTGAGATGTTGAGCTAATTGTTGCTGGATTCACTTAAAGTAAGAGAAATAGTATTTTCCTGATACATATTTCAATCTGAAAATTATTCATTATCTGGGGGCTTGGTTTTTGTTTTTCAAGTTTCCTAGAGAAGCCCTAAGCGGGAGAAAGGTTTGAGGTTGTGTCAGCTGAGGGGAAAATATTTGTATGGTAAGCTGCTATGCTGTAAGTGCCCTGGATGCTTAAAAATTCACACCCTCCAAAAAATGTAGAGATAGAGCAAAATGGTCTGAAAGCCGGTACACACTATGCTGCTGTTATTGTGTTGCTCGCTTAAAGGAAGGGAATACTTCTTTTGGGCTATAACTTCCGTTGTGGGACAGAGGTGAGAAACCGTTCTCTCCCTGCAGTTCCTGAATTTTCTATGGTGGTGCAGATGCAAATAATGTGGCTTTCCTGTGCCCCAGATGTGATATAGGAGTATGCTGCAGACTTGTCAGCCAAGGACTTGGATTAAGTTAGTCTAGAATGTGCCTATAACAAATTTTCAAAAATAAGAGCTGGAAAAGAAGAATTCAGCATGGTAAGAGACTGTGAATCTACCTCAAATAGTTTGCTATTTCTGACCTATCAGCAGCAAGCAGTGCTAGTTTGCTTACGGTAGTGAAGACCTGAAGAAAGGTCAAAGCATGAAACTTGAGGACATGACCATCAGTTACCTGCAGATAGAAAACTAGTGTGATCCATCATCAGATATTACAGCACATTGAGGAGTAGAGCTTTCTCTGGTTTGGTTTGATGACAGCTCTGGGGAGAGCCACTAGCTTTCTCCTTTTACAAACTTGTTCTTCACTTTAAATATGCTATGCATTTTCTAGTGAAATCACATTTTAGGAATCTGGGGAAACAGCATTTTAAAGTCTCTGTGCCCATTACTCTAGACCTAAAGGAATGGGCAATGCACATTTTAAATCTTCCATTTAAAGAACTCCAGCAGTGTTAGGAAATAGTTTTAGCTGGCTTCAGGTCCAGTGGCTGAAAAATAATCTGGAAATTGCTGCTGGGCAGAATTCTACTAGTCCGGGATCTGGGTAGGAAAAGTAGCACAGGGATTCAGATGCTTATTGAATCCTCCTTGAAATGTGTCTGATTTGGTAGCTGAGTTGGAAATCTCAAAAGAGCAGAGTCTCATGAGATTTTCAGGATTCCCTAGTTTCAGCTGTGCCAGAAAAAATATATATTCCCCAGGGTATTTCAGTGTTCAGGAATTGCATACCTGGCTGAAGCTATAAATGTAGAGGCACTTTAAAAAAAAAAAAAAAAAAAAAGTTAACTGCACCCGTCTGAACTTGTTCTCATTCTTCTGCTATTCCGACTGCACATTATTTTGATTTAATTCAAAATTGGCATGTATTCTAAATCTAAACAACACGAGGGAGGCTCCCAAAGGAGACTCAGTGCGATTATCTTGTCTAATCGGATCAGACTAGGACCCCAGTCTGAGATCAAGGTAACTTTTAAAAAGTGTTGTTTTTATTTAATATTTAATTAATTAGTTTGACACTAAATAAATATGTGTCTGGGAGGGAAACCTAGAGTATAAAACTGGCACGACAAGAAACTAACTGAAAGGCTCAGTTTTGTTTGTCAATTTCATTCTGTGCAAATAATCAAGAAACAAGGAAGTTTCTGCAAGGAACTCTTCCGCAGAGAGCTTTTAGAACCATAAATGATCTATTTAAATCAAGGCCCAGACTCACCAAGGAGAGTCTAAAAATTCTCATAGATTTTTGTTGAAAGGGACTAAGGAACTTCAGGATCAGATCTGTCTCTCCACCATGCATCACCTCCCTCACTGCATAAGGTGGCTTAAGTGCCTCCATGGCACCTTCACCTCTCCTTCCCCAACCCCATGAATTCTCTCTGCATAGACCGGAATCAGTTCTGGAGAAGGAGTTGGAGATGGCTGAGCCAGGGTAGAGGGAACAGGCCAGGTCTGGGAAATGTGTCCGCTTTGTCCACCCTCTCTAATCCCACAGACATTACCTTGAAATATGGTTCCAGGCTGTATTAACTTCTGTAGCTTTTGTTTCCTGCAGTGTCTTATGGTAAAGTTTGTGGGCTAAATTTGTCTGAGAGATGTGCGGTCATAGAACTAGTGAAGTGAGCGGGAGCTACTTTTAAACACTGTGGTTAGAACTATATTATTCTATACATAGGCTGTCTTAGATATTCAGTAAATGCAAACTGGTATGATATAAAAACTGGAATGAAATCACTATATATCATTTTTTTAGAATCTAGAGGAGCATTAATACAATGCTGTATTTATATCAATAGGAAATCTGGAGCTTCAGAGAAAGTCTTACCTCCGATGCAGACTTTGGTTTAGGATAAAATGGTACTTAATATACTGTTTAATACCTCTTCTTTGCAAAGAGAACCCAAGAAGAGACAGGCATAAAGTATTTATTTAAAATGACTAATAATAAAAAGGAGACATTAAGACCTGACTAGTAATCAATCTGTGATTCTTACAGTTTCTTACAAATGAGAGAAGTAGCACATTGGCATAATGCTAGTAATTTTTCCAAGTATAGATTGGGGGGATTGGGTTTACTTCCAGATATCTTCTTTTACAGTAAATGTACAATACTTGCAGGTCTATCTACAGTACTGCATATGTGTACAGAGCAAAGCTGTGCAAAACAAGCTAGTCTTGAGAATATGAAATTGTTGGGGATTTCAGTTTCAGTGCAATGGAGCCCAAAGCTAATTTACAAAGGGTATGAATGGCTTACTTTCTCCTACATAATTTGCATGGATTTAAGGTATGATAGTGTGAGAGATGCTATTTAAATTATGTTTCAGTAAATTGGCTAGCATGGCTCCACCTGGTTTGTCCACATGGAAACTAGTAATATATAGATTAGCTGAGATAACTATAAAATAGATAATTATCTAAAGAAAAATTGAACACTGACAATTTCGGTAGTGTAGTGGCAGAGCTATAGTTAAGATTGGGATGAAATATCAGGAGTCCAATATAAATCCAATATTTTACACTGTTTCTTTAAAAGGTATACATACTGTAAGACACCTTCATTTACTATTTCTGATTTTTCAGAAGACATTTTATATAGTCGACCATGTGTGTCCTCACTAAGCGCGTTAAGTCAGCGGAGTATGTCCACAGTACTGTGGCTAGCATCGACTCTCGGAGTGGTGCACTGTGAGTGACTATCCCACAGTCTCTGCTGTCCATTGATATTCCATGTTTTTGAACAGAGTTCTGCCTGCATAGATTCTTCTCCCCATACTGCAATCAGATCCAGTACCTCCTGTTTGGTCCATGCTCGAGCTCTTTTGCAATTCTGGGAGTGCAGGAAATGAAGTTCAAAAGTTCCTGGGGCTTTTCCTGACTACCTGGCTAGTGCATCTGAGTTGAAAGTGTTGTCCAGAGAGGTCATAATAGAGCATTCTGGGATAGCTCCCGGAGGCCAATACCGTCAAATTGCGTCCACAGCACATCAAATCCAGAACAGCAATGCCGATTTTAGCGTTACTCTTCTTGGTGAGGTAAAGTACAGAAACCAGTTTTAAGAGCCCTTTAAGTCGACAAAACCGGGTTGGTTGTGTGGATGGATTTACTTTTAATTCGATATAATGCAGCTAATTCAATATAATTGTGTACTTTAGACCAGGCCTAAGAATGCGGTATCTGTGTCCTTGAGGACCCTGTTTGGTTTGAATGTTACTCTGGTACTGAAATCTTTTCACTGATTTCCAGAAAAATTTCACACTGCTTTTAAAATACTGCTTATTACCTGTAAGGTTCTTAGAATATTTGTCCAGAATCTCTTTAATTTACCTTCTTTGTATGTTACTAATTGCTCTGTAAGGTAATAACTTGATGATGTATTGGCTTGTCCTGTGCATAAATTGGAAAAATTTGGAACTATGGCATTTGAAATCTAGTGTTGATAGTTATGGCCTGCCCTTCCATATATATATTCCAATAAACACAAGCAAAAAGGTGATTTATTTGTGGAACAAAATCCACTATAAGTATCAGTGTTTGAGCTACAGCATGTTTGGTCATTAGAAAGACTGTTCAAACACTACTTCTTGGCTTCTTACTGGATACAGACCTCAAGATATTAGGCACAAGTATGGGATGCCCTAAAATATAGATGGTACAGGATGGGCGTTCTCCCTACCCATAATTATAGAACAATCTTCCAGTTCATGTTCAGAATTCATAATTTACTTTGATTCTGGACTAGGCTGGCAGTGTTTGTCTGAATCATCCCCTTGTTTGCACATGTTAACTCTAAGGAAAAGATTTGCGTGGGTTCTGCTGAGCTAGAGGGCTTCTTTTCCCACCCAAATGTAAGGGAGGTGCCAGTGTCTAGGTGACGGAGAGGAATTATTCAATATGAGCAGTCCTGAGATAAGAACCCTGAGGGCATTCAGGCCTATGGAAAAGTTTGAACTCTTGTATTGTTGTTAAAGCCAAATCCCAGGAGAGGGAGGAGGTGAAGTGTTGACCTATTGTAAGACAGCCATTCTGGCTCTGATTCGTGAAAGCACTTAAGTCCTGTTGAAGTCAATGAGAGAGAAAGCCACATGCTTATGTATGTGCTTACATGCTTTCCTGAAGAGGGATGTTGTCCTGAATCAGGTCCTTTTTTCTCTGCATTTCAGAAATATGTGAGGAATTTCAAATCCACAGTTTCTGGAAAACATTATCTTATAAGAAAATGAAAGGCAGATTTATTCCTGGAAATGAATGAAGTGCTTAAGTTATTATCACTAAATTAATATTTGCCCCAAATTGGTTGTGTTTGGTTTGCTTCGCTTTGTTTTAAATATGAGGTCTAGAAAGGTTACCTTGGCCTTAAGATGTAAAAATATCTGCTAGGATTATGAGTGGGTTGTTGACTGAGCTCAGCAGCACCCAGGGAGGATGTGGTCTGACCAGCTCTGCCCTAACCATCAGGCATGATGGCAGTCAGTGAAAATCTTTATATAGCAAGGAGTCATCTCAGGTGACATGATGACTTGGATAGGACTTGCTCTGTCCAAAGAGCATAAACAGTCCAAAGAGATGCACGTTTAATCACGTTTTCACTTTAATTCCCAAAACATTGTCCTCAGCCATATCAGCAAAATGTCTGTCTCTGAGCCCTCTTTTTATTTAAATTAAAAAAGAAAGTCCTAAATTCTAAGGCAGCTCAGATTCCTCTGGAAAGTGATAAGAAATTACTTGACTTTTTGTTGATATGAACGTAGATAGTTAAACAGCTTTCAGAAAATCTGCAAGAGTCCAGAGGTATTGCAAATATGCAGCGCCTTTGATATCCCACTCATGATTGCACATCAGAAAAGTAGCAAACTTTATCAGTTAAAATAATATTTGTTAGGGGAAAAGTTCTTATAACACTACAGACTTAGAGGCTGCTTACCCAAATACCCCCAAGGATTGCTTTGTATACATGGATGAAGAAGTCAGATGGCAATGAACAGTAGAAAACATACACTTGTAGATGCGTGTACTTGGAAGTTATGCTCTATCACGCTGTGGTTGAAAGTCTGCAAACAGCTACGTTGTTGCTAAAATAGTCTCCTTAACAATGGTGGGTAGGAATTTGTTTCTCCCCAAGACCCACTAACCAACCTACAGTTCAAGCTAATCTCTAGCCAAAAAAACCACACACACACACCCCCACACACACCCGTATACTGTAACTGTGCTAAAAGTTTTTGCTAGCTGAGTCTAACCATAATGTGTAGAGAACCCTGTCAACCAAATGCTTAGATGCAGTTCTGTGAGCTAGAAAATGGAAGACCAAAATCAGGGGGTCTTGCTGCCTGGGTTGATGGAGACCATCTGAGGAGAAGGGCCCACAGTACAGGTTGTAAGCAGCATTTTTCCCCGAGGAAGGCAGAGAGAAAGAGAAACCCAGCAACAAAACTAGAGCATTGTAAAAATGTCTCCTGGGAGCTGAGGAAAAATTGTTCTGTGTTGTTGTTTTGCATTATGGTGGCGCCTTGGGGCCCCAGTCATTGTCATTGTCTTAGCGTATGCACAACATGCCTCAGGTGGCATGAGACCAGGATTCATCATGGATCATGGCTCCATTGTACTAGACGCTGTACACACGCTCATAACACAGAGGTGATCCTTCTCCAGAAAGCCTTTACTCAGTTCTTAGAACAGAATGAGAATTGATGAGCTTTCCCTGAGTAAAGAATAAAAAGTGAGTAAGGGTAACTGCAGAATTTGAGGTCAGATCGCAGTGAGTGCATAGGCCCAATGAGTGCTGATTCTCTGCACAGGGGTGAACTTCATTTGCCCTCCATGCACAATGTCAATATGTCTTGTTTCATGTTTTTGAAAAATAAAAGGTGGGATGAAATGACTTTGCTTCACATCATTGCAGTGATTTCTAAACTTGGCACTGGAGCTTGTGAAAGAACAATTGGCCATTTTCTAAAGAACATCAACTTTCTTTCAAAAAGAAAGAGAAATAAGGGGAAGTTTTAATCTCCAGTGATTTACAAAAAAAACATAATAGGGGGAAACGCTTTAAAAAGCCTGCATTCTTCGGTCTTGAACTTGATGATCACAATGTGAAGGTAAAAAAATTCTTCCCACCCTTCCTCAAACTGTGTGGGTGAAGTCCTCTTTGTAATCGGTTTACATACACTCACCCTGTGAGAATGCTCTCTTTCAATATAGATCCCTCCCCATTTATGAAATTTCACACTCTCTGAACATGCATCGTACTTGGCAGTGAAAGCCGAAATGTTATGTCGGGTGTATGGCTAATTTTTAAGCCATCACTCTTGATACCATAATTATATGTGTTGAAATTTTGCATACTATCTATTTAGGGAGATAAAGGTGATGAAACCAAATGCCCCTCAGTGGTGTCTGGTAAATTGTTTTTTCCCTGCTTGTACACTGTTCCAAGAAGTGGTCTGTCATGGTTTTATGTGCATTCAGACAATAATCCTTAGTCTTTGTAACGGTTTTGTCCTAATTGTTTACACTGAAGGCTCCAGATTATATCTAAACAATATTAGCTAGTATTTGGATCGTATACCAATTATATAATGAACCATCTGGCAAAGTTTAGAGCCCAGGGTAAAGGTCTGAAGGAGATTATTGCTACATCTGATTATTGACTGGTCAATGACACATTAGTTATCTTACAGAATATACTACTTGTGTGTAAAACTTCAGCCGTGCACTGGTTATTTAGATAAGCATATCCATCAAAGCCATCACAAAATATGTTTTTTGAAAAGCTATATAAAGTTTTATCTTGGAGAAAGAAAATAATATCTGTACACAGAAAAGAAAATGTTTAATTCAGAAACAATGTTGTTGTTTTTTCTTCTTATTTCCCCAGATACCAGGAGGCATATTGTGGCATAGTTACCTTCACCACAGGGACTAACCACAGGGATAGTAATCTACACTATAGATTAAGGGCCTGAATCTTTTAATTTTAGGTACAATACAAAGATGTGTAGAATTTTAAAACCAGGACCCTGATTCACTTTCCTCAAACTGCATAATTATAGGACAAATTATGCCACTGCTGCATTGCAGAACAAACTGAAGGAGAGTTTCCAAAATTTACAACAACAAAAGGTGGGTGGGTATATGGGGCTAATTCTGTTCTACCTGAGTAAGAACAATTTCCATTAAATATAGTAGAAGGGCAGTTTTTCCCAGAGGAAGAACTGCAGGATCTCCTAGGTACACGATGAATAAATATTTACTAGATATGAATGATAAGAGTGAGGCAGCACTGTTAGAGCTCCCATATTGCTAACATTCAAGGCTTTATTTAGTCACGAAAGATGCCAAATATGGGACAATGCCATTAACTACAGATGGGAGCTGTTGGGGAGTGTTTTAGCTTTGAAATTCTTATAGAGCCCAAAGGTTTATTAATGGAACAGAGACCTATTGTAATCGGCGGGTATTTATTTGTCTTTTGGATCTGTGCAACATTGTGAGGGTGAAATTTAACCACCACCATTCACACAGCCTCCTCCTTTCTCTATACAAAGCCTGAGTTAAAGGGTGCATAAACCTATGTGAGGGTTGGAGTGAATGGAATCCATCCTCCAATCTGCAGGCAGATGCAGTTTCAATGCTTTCTGTGGAGCAACAGACAGAATTTAAAACTGCCCTCCCTATCACCATTACAGCCCTCCAGGAGATGAAGGTCCTCTTCCAGCACAGCCTCTCCCTGCTCCAAAAATTGAAATCCCTTGCAGCTGCTAGGAAGAGTCTGGCCCATAGATTGAAAATTGCTTCTCAGATTTTGACAGCTAATTACAATATTCACTTTGTACTTTTAAAGTAATGTATTATTCATAATGCTTTCAAACATGCCTTAATCTGCATTTCTGTAATAGAGTATAGCCAGCTGTGAATAGTCTTTTAGTTCTGCTTCAAAAAATAACCAGCTTGTGGTGACAGTTTTCAGCAGTGTATTGACACAGTTTATGGATGATTTTGATTCAGATAATCTGATCAGTAACCAGACCATCTATTACACAGGATATTATTTTTCTGTACTACGTTGATTGTGTCCCTTCTTCATACTACATGTGGTAAATAAGAAGTGCAGTGTTTCTCATGTACTGAGATAGAAAAATAATTGGCCATCTTTCCTTTTATCTTGTCTCCCACCCAATATGACTCCATTTGTTTTTTATGTGCCTGTTTGGTCTCGTCACAATCCTAAATTGTGAGCATGTGGAGCTGGGACTGTCTATTTTACTTGTCTATACAGTGCCTAGAGCAGTGTGATCCTAACCTCTGAGGCTTCTTGTTGCTATCATAATCTACTAGAATTTAAGTAGTTTTTCTTTTTTTCATTTGCAAAATACTGTAGAAGTCAAGTAAACATCCCATTAATCCAAACTAACCTTTGTTATGTTCCATTTTTAGAATCAGCAGTCTGCATTCCAGGGAGGATACTTAATGCATTATTTGTCTCTACTTGCAGATTCTTATCTAAAGTGTCAGTAATGCTTGCACAAGTTTATTGGTGACTGGATACCATATTCATGTGGAATAATAGAAGGTTTCCAAATAAGATGGAGGAAAAGCCTTCAAAGAATATAACAATTCAATATTACTTAACACCATCATCCTCTACCCTGCAGAGCATAATATTACTTGATCAATCCCTCTGAATATAATGAGCATCATCAAACAATTTTCTCCTTTTCCTAGATCTGTCCCTGTATTAGAGGAATGATTTTTTTTTTTCTTGAGGTGTCATATACTAGTAGAAAGAAAATTTATCTTGGAAAAATACCACAAAAAACATGATGAATGGATCTTTTTTGTGCTATATTTCCAGTAAAAATAACACTGTGAGCTGTTCTTCTGAAAACCTAGAATACCAGCATTGTCTTCAGCCTTTATAACTTGAAATGTGCTACTATGAAAACTTTTTTAAAATGACAGCTTCTTTCTAAACTTATGTGTAGTGATTCATTTCAATTTACTTTAGGGCCAAAAACATTTAGTAGAGCTGGTTGAAGTATTTCAATTGTAACTGTTTCTCAACAGCAAATTGGATGTTCAATTTATTTTTGAAGAATTGTCCAGATTCCATGGAAAATTCCAGTTTCAAACTGAAAAAATTTCTGTTTCCGAAATGCCACCTCAGTGCCTCACAGAAGTTGTAGTTCAGGTAACACGGGCTCCCATTCTTCTTAATGTGCCAAGCTTTCCAGCTAGACTTCATCTCTCATGATGCACTGTGACCATCTGACTGACATGGTGAACCACCTCCCATCACCAAGAGGGAAGATCGTGTTGCATCATAGAAGATGTAGTCAAAGTAAGCCCAGTATTAAGAGGAGAATTGAAGCCTGTGGCATCTGAACTACAGCAGAGGCAGCTCTACAATTTTTGCTGCCCCAAGCATGGCAGTCAAGCGGCCTTCGGCGGCACGTCTGTGGGAGGTCTGCTGGTCCTGCAGACTCGGTAGCGTTTCTGTGGGAGGTCCGGCAGTCCTGCGGCTTCAGCTTACCCACTGCCGAAATTCCACCGAATCCGTGGGATCGACATGCCGCCGAAGGCCATCTGACTGCTGCCCTCAAAGTGACCGTCAGGCCCCCGCCCCCCCCCCCAGCTTCCCGCCCTAAGCACGTGCTTGCTGTGCTGGTGTCTGGAGCTGCCCCAACTACAAGTCCCACAAGACATCATGGCAGCATTTCAGAATTGAAATATTTTGCTTTTTAATGTTTTCTTATTTTGAGTTTCTGGCAAATCTTTACTTGTAAACTGAGCATATGTGAGATAGAGCAATGAAACACAATAAACAAGTTTATTTTTACAGAGCCATTGTTCAGAGCAAAACCTCTCTTTATTTACTAGGTAATGCATACAGGTAAGTAGTATACAACACATTTGTGATTAGAACCTGATCATGACATGAAAGTAAAACTGTTTCTCACTCATTCTCAGACTAAGCTTATGAAGTTATGTTTAATGTGTTTGCTAGAGATACGCTATTAGAACACTGTTTTCAGCATTTACCCTCCCTGATTGTCTCTGGCACAAATGTGGTGGCGGGGGAGGGTCCAAGACACCCTCTGTCCCCCTCTCTTCCTGTTCTTGGACTTCCCACAAGGGCCAGGTGTTTAGTTTAGTTTAGAAAGAAGCTGCCATTTTAAAAGTGTTCATAGTATTCTCAGTTCTGAAATTCAATGGAGCAAAGGAACTGCTCCCCTTTGAACCAGCAAGGGTGCAGTCCTCTCCAAAGGAGAAAGTGGGACCATTTCTTCTGTATCAGCTAGAATTGCTGAGAAGATTCAGCCTGCACACTTAACATATGTGTTCAGGTATGTGGAGAGCAATTATCCCTCATTTCCTCCAGAACTCTCCCCCCCCACACCTCCAGGATGGCTCTAAGGTTTTTGCCGCCCTAAGCACAGAAGTTCCGCAGCACACCTGCATGTAGTCCGGTGTATTATGGATTCGGCGGCGTTTCTACAGGAGGTTCATGGGTCCCGCGGCCTCATCGTCCCCACCACCAAAATGCAGCCAAATCCACAGCAGATGTGGACCTCCCGCAGGCGTGCCACCAAAGACAGCCTGACTACCACCCTGACGGCGAACGGCAGGCCACCTCCCACGGCTTGCCGCCTCAGGCACACGCTTGGAGCGCTGGTGCCTGGAGTTGGCACTGCACCCCACTGCATTGGTTTGACTCTGCTCTGTCTCCAAAGTTGGCTGGTTTTGTAATTTTCATAATCTGACCTGTAATTATCTGAAAAACTACATTTATTTACTAGTGTTGCCAGCTCTGATCACAAGTCTCATATTTGGGTTTTCCTTAAAATCTGCAACTCCTTGAGTCAAGTGATTAGGTGAGATTCTCAACTTTTATTTAAAAAATAAAATTAGCATCTAGCCCTCATGGAGCTGGATACCGTAAAGAACAGTTTGAAAACATGACCCAAGTGTACTGTAAAAGCTCAAAAACAAGAAGGCAAATAAAATATTACAAAATGTGTTGCTTTTTTTTAAAAAAAAAAACCTCATGATTTTTGAATGTTTGGGATTGGCAATACTGTTTCTAGGCGTATCAGGGGTATGACAAAGCCTTTTGGAAGTCATTTAGAAAGTGTGTGCAGTAAATGGCAATTTGTGACTCTTCCTGAAAGTGATGCTTGCAAACTGCAAAGAATAAAAATGATCAAGAAGTGCAAACAGATCATAAGAGCAAACTGCCTAGCCTTGTTTAAAAACGTTTTTTCTCAGAATGACAGGGCCCTTTCACACTTCCTCTTGCCAAATGCCTGGTTAAAAGAGCAGCTGCTCCTCAGAAAAATATCTTGTATTTTCCTTCTTTCGTTCATTATTAATGAAAATATTTGGATGAAAAAAAGATCTTTGTTTCTCAAGAGATCTGTTTATTCTCTACCTGTAGTCATGGTCCTCTGCTTCTTGGCAGCATAATAATTTCCACAGCAGCCCTACAGCAGTGTCACAAACAAAGAATTAGGATGTCGAACGGGTAAAAGTAGAAAGATGAACCCTTAAGCAAAGATTCTGTTTTCATAAAAATATCTTTAGTAATAGATAATGAGAAGAAAAATAGAGGAAATATACGATAGAGAAGCAGAATTGTTTCAGAATAAAATAGTTTTGTTTTTTCTCAAACTTCTTCTATGCAGTAACAGCTGCTCTTAAAGAATTTCCACTGTGTGTGGTGTTCATTCTGTATTCTCCATTAAGGTCCTGATCCTGCAGTCTGGACTGCACACCTGACATCAGCCTTATGGAACAAATGACTTTCTATAATGTATTGTCATTGATGGTACTACAGGACCTGGTATGAGAAATGAGCTGCTTAAAAAGCTGGAAGAAATGGGAATTGCAATACACAGAGCATCTGTGTATTTTCTGCATCAACTTATGGATGACAAATTTTGAAGCAACATCTGGGAACATCCTCTCTGACATTAAAACCACTGAGGGCCACATGATGGGAAAGTCAAGCTGAGGCAATCAAGCGTATCAAACACCAAATTGGGAATATAGATGATGCCATAGTTGCCATTATGGAGGATAATGCTATGACAAGAACTGTTTGTGGCAGAACAGTGGCAGAAGGAAATGGAATCACCAGAAACATACATAACTTCAAATTTCTGTGTGGCTTAGTATTGTGGCACAACATGCTGTTTGAAATAAATGTTGTAAACAAGAGACTCCACGGTATTGACCTTGATATATCTGAAGCAATGGAACAACTGGACAAAGCAAAATCATACCTGCAGTCTTACAGATCAGATGAGGGTTTTCAAAACGTTCTGAGAGTGCACAGAAGTTGGCAGAGGAACTTCACACTGAAGCTATTTTACCACCCATTTAAGAATACAAGAGTTACCGAAGAAGATGACATTTTGATTACAAGGCATGGGATAATCCCATAAGAGACCCCAAACAACAATTCAAAGTTGAATTCTTTAAACAGGTGCTAGATTGTGCAATATAGTCAGCTGAAGATGCGTGATATTGATGCGAGTGATTTAGGTGATGAACTGAAAGCCCTTTCAAGATACATTTCAGCAGGATCATCTCCAAAGGCTGTTCTGGAATATACATGCAAAAATAAGATCACTCTCTTTCCAAATTCTTTTGTTGCTCTGCGCATACTTCTAATACTTCCTGCAACAGTTGCCAGTGGAGAACGCAGCTTCTCCAAGCTGAAGTTAATAAAAGCACATCTGTGCTCCATAATGACACAGGAAAGGCTGGTTGGTCTTGCAACCATCTCAGTAGAGCATGAGAGGGCCCAGACTGTGGACCTTTAAGAAGCAGAAGCAGTTTACATCTTTGCAACCAAGAAGGCATGGAAAGCACCACTTTGATTAAAAATTACATTTGCTTTTCGGGCATTTGAAAGTTAAAAGTTACTTAAAACTTTTGAACAAGGCATTTTAAGTTCTCCTTTATTAGGGTAGGTAGCAGAGCAGTACCAGGAGAGGAGTAGAACAGGAAGAAGGTACAATTGAGACCTTTCAAAGTTTTGGCCCAAGTGAGAGGACATGGTGGGGGTGCCATTTGAGCTCCCCGATTCAGGTGCCAAAATGTTGTGGGCCAGTCCTGATTATTTTGATGCAGTGCTGTGTGCGAGCAATCTAACACAGACAGCAACTGTTACAGTAGCTTGCTGCGATCTCAAAGCTGCTTGCCTCAACATATTCTCCTACTCTGAAATAAACCCCCAGGGATTCATTTTTGTCCTGAGCTGGGGATGTGCAGTACCATATTGCTCCACAAGGAGCACTCTAGATGCCTTTTTTTCAGGAGCTTGCTAGTACAATGCACATCACTCAGCCTGAATTGTTTATCTGACTGCATTGTTGTTGGGTTTTTTTTCTTGTTTTGGCTTTAGAAGATAAGATGTATAGCATTGCACACCTGATAACCTAGAACTTTGTCCAGAGAAAGAATCTGTTATCTAACAGAATTGGAAGCTAGCTTTGACCTTATCTGTACAGACATTAGTGTCTGTACATGATGAGACATTTTCAAGACTCTGCGGGTGCACTTCATGCACATTTGTAGGTCTAATTTGGGCATGTTATTATCATGATTTTGTGCTTATTTTGAATGCAAATAGCCAGTTAATGTGTAGTTGGTCATTGATGCATACACAATCATTGTAATTACATGTGCAAAGAGGGCATGCATTCATGTACACATATTGTGTTATGATTGTGTGCACAGTGTTCTGAATATTTAGCCCATTAATTCTCTCACGTAGTGTCTCTTTATCTACCTGTCCAGTTTGTATAAGTCTCTTTTTCTAGATGAATACTTCATCTTGTACTGTAAGCTCTCAAATCACCTTGGTTTGATCTACACTAGAAAATTTGTTTTCTTGCACTGAGGTGCCTATCACAAGGGCTAGCTGACACAGTGATAACAAAACACTTGTGACTTTTCTCCATTACAGTCTCCATTGTTGATAGCACGCATGCAAAAAACCCACTTAGATTACAATGTGCCTTGTACACACAGCCCTGTTTTGGAGGGGAGTGCACAAGTGAATTGCCCCAGAAAGCCAGAATGGTTGTCAGAGCTCACCAATGCATGGGGATGGGCACAAACCTTTGCACTCTCTAATGGCTGAATCATCTTCTCCCCAGCCCCACCTGTATGGCCAGCTTTCCTGGCTGGTGTAGGGATGGTGTGGGGGACAGAGCCCTTGCTCCACTGACTCTCCAATTCTCCCCTTCCACTTTGCAGCATTCTCTGTCTCTGGAAGTAATTAAGGAGTAATTCCTGCACTCACTTGAGACAAGGACCGCAATATTTCCCAATTCTTACATGAACCACATAAAGAGAATTGGAGGCTCTATTCCCTTCTCCCGCATTGTGCTGCTATGTTTCAGCTTAGGGTGACCAGAGAGCAAGTGTGAAAAATTGGGAGAGGGTGTGGGGGGTAATAGGAGCCTATATAAGAAAAAGACCCCAAAATTGGAACTGTCCATATAAAATTGGGACATCTGGTCGCCCTATTTCAGCTATATTATTTTACTATAGCTCTTGCCACTGTTTCCATTCTTAAAACAACCCTGTCTTGCTATGGAAACCTCTCCCATGCATATAATGTCTTTCTTCTCACAGATATCTTTTAGGGGAGTTTAAGAGACACTATTGAGAAAACACAATAACCATTTAGAGGAAACTGGAGAGTTCCCTACCACCTGGGATTTTGGGTAGTTCTTCAGAGAAAAATCCTCTCATCACTGAGGCTCTGTACGAGAGGCAAAGGGTGAAAAAGAAAAGTGGGACAAAAGTAAATATTTGAGAGACAAGGTGGGTTAGGTAATATATTTTATTGAACCAATTTCTGTTGGTGAGAGAAGTTTTTCAAACTTATATAGAGCTCTATCTCAGCTCTGTGTAAGCTTGAAAGCATGTCTCTCTCACCTATAAAAGATATTGCCACATCCACATTGTCTCTCTAGTATCCTGGGACCAGCACAGCTACACCAACACTGCACACAGTAAATGTTTAAATGAGATAAAATTGTTTTATGTGCTGTGTAAGACTAGCTCACACCATTACGTGCTCCTCATAGAGCTTCCTCTCAAGGTCCTGCAGCTGAAGGAAAATCTGCAAGGAGTAAAGGAATTAATTATGCACAGCAACCAAGTGATCATTCAGACACTGGAATCTTTCTAGGGGACAGTTTTGTTCATGAATCAGAAATGTCCACGTTAGGCTTGAGAAATAAGATCCTGTAGTTTTGTGAGCTGATCAGAGAAAGCACAGCTGCCAATTAGATGACATGGAAAATCATCAAAGGATAAACTTCCTAGAGTGCCAAGAATCCCTAAGGTACGGAGCTGGGTTGGCTTAGAGGTACAGGAGACTTGTATTTTCCAGAGTCCCCTAAAATAGAGGTAGGATTTACAGTGGTGGAGTTTTCCAGTTTTGTGGATGGTTTTAATGGTCATCCAGGATCCTATATGATCTCAGGGTAGTTCTGGTTTGTATTATCTGAATAGCATGGGGTCTTAGGTTCAAATTCCAACAGGACTGACTCATTGTTCATCCATCTGAGAGAGGTAAAATGGTTCAGACCTTAAATGACTAAGATCTTGAGTTGCATCTGAGAAGCACTTGGTGTCGCTTTGGATGGAGATGTGGGATCGCAGCTGGAGGGTACACAAAGGTGGCTTCAGTTCCTCTTTGCATTACCCTAACCTAAACACAACTTAAAGCTGTCCAAAGGCGTTCTAAGTTGCACCAGCTGTCTATAGCTGCAAGGGCCCTATACAGCAACTATGGCTTCCTGGGGGTAGGTCCACTTTCCCTGGCCACAGGAAGAAGTGATGGTGTAGGAGCCATTATGGCATCTCTACACCACCCAGTTATTCTGGGGTTTGATGGCTGTTTGTACCAGCTTTAAGGCAGCTTTGTGGCATGGGAACAGTAAGGCAGCCCAGGTTCTAGCCTAATACATTCCACCCATTTTCAGTGTGTATAGGGCCTTCTCGCAAAATGTTCAAAACAAAGGTTCCGTCTGCTCAGCTTGGATATTAAAGATATGATAAATGCCATGATAAGAGAAGGTATTTGTCCTAGTACCCATGCCAAAATTTTCTCTCCCCTGCTGCTGTATTGGGTATAGCTGCTGACCCCCGAAGTAATGCATTTCAGTTTGTAGGAGGTTTTAAAAGTACATTGGAATGAAAGAAGTGACAAAGAGTCCTGTGGCACCTTAAAGACTAACTAAAATTTTTTTAGAGCATAAGCTTTCGTGGGCTAATACCCACTTCGTCGGATGCATGCAGTGGAAGTA